>JARHVA010000757.1:4245000-4250000 GCA_037957365.1 Torreya grandis
GGTATGTGGCCCCAACATTCATGGCATAACATGATAACAAAAAATTTCCCATAGAATGGTGAATGTTATCTTATGTTGGTATTTTGGTGTGATCATAATTTGATTGTACCCTAAAAATCCATCCATAAGTAAATGTCTCTCATACCCCATTGTGGATTTAACTATCATTTCAATATTCGGTAGAGGAAAGTTATCCTTAGGGAATGCCTTGTTTATATCTCTTAAATCAGTGCATATTTTGATTCATTTTGGATTCTTACTAACAGGGATAACATTTAAGATCCACTCTAAATAGTTAATTGGTTGGATACATCCCAAGATTGTTTCCAACTCTTTATTTACTAATACAATAATACAAGGATGCATCTTGCATAGTTTTTACTTCACAAGTTTGGAATCAAGATGTATAACAAGGTGATGTACAACTAAGGCAAGGTATAAACTTGGCATATCTAAATAGGCCTATGCAAATATGTCAACAAATTTCCTCAAAAGGGATGTAAAAACTTCACATTTCTTCTTAATGAGGGATGCACATAATTTGATCTATTTTTCATCATCTAGAGTCCCAATGTTGACTTTCATAGTATCTTCTATGATGAGTGTCGAGCCATATTTCAAAATGGTTGGAAATGATTTGGATTGACCTAAAAATACAAATTCCTATAGTTGGACTCATTCTTCAATCTCACTCAAACAAGATAAATATAAATCCCCCAATGGAAATGATGACCACATCACAAATACTATAGCAAATTCTTGGTCAATCTGATCAAAGGCATGTTGATGTGTTGAAATAAACTCAGACCCAAAAATAATTTCATCATTGGTGGTCTCTTGAGCTTCATTCAAGGAAAGGTGAACACTCCCATTTAATGGAGCCTAAAATGAGTATTCTATTAGGTCCAAATATCAAATACATCTAAGTTCATATTAGTGCATGTCAAAGGGGAAGAAATTGATTCATATGCCTAAATGTATGTAAGTATCCTAAGCATATTAAATTATAACTAAATGCATACATAATTTTGAGGAATGATTATTAGCATGTTGAGGAAAATACCCTTTGTCATTAATGTCAAAGGGGGAGAAAGATTATATTGAAGTTCAAATGAGTATGAAGTCATTCTGAGGGTGTTTTTCCATCAATGACAAAGGGGGAGATTTTTTATCATAGTCACTAATGTTTAACTGTCATTAATGTCAAAGAGAGCATGTTATACTAATACACTAATGATAAAATGATCATTTTTATATTTTAGAGAGATATATCACATTTGTAGGTCTATAAGGATAAATAATAAGTTGTGAGGAATCCATAAATGTCTTAGTAAAACTCTAGTATGTTACATGAATGGTTGAATTTGCATGGAAATTTATATAAACTATGTCTATGGACGTTTCATGTCATAGAATGAAGATTATATTATTGATTATTATTTTTTGGGTTTCAAAATTTGATGAGGTAGTAACTTAAGTCAATAGCTTGTGTTTATATTTGGATTTTAAAATGATTATTTTAATCAATGGAAAAGAAGTTTCAAGTGATTAGGTTTAATAACCACTCATCAAATTTGAGTTAAGCATAATTTTTGAAAATCATAGAGTTTATTGGGTATTTTCAAGGTGATAAATGAAAACATATAGGGAGTTCTATTGAGCTATTTTTGCATGCATTTATTCAGTCAATTGAAGTGGACGTTAATGGTGGTAAGGAGATTGATGGAAAAGAATAATAATAAGAGAATGGGGGTTATGAACGATATGAATCACAATATATAGAGAGGAAAAGATATAGGTATAAGAAGGTAAACACATGTAGGAAGAAGGAAGCTTTTCAGATTTCTTGGCTTTCATAAATACACAGATAGATTTTGTAATTAAAATTCATGTGTAATATTAGGTGGGTTTTTGATTTCCATTAATGTGTTTCTTTTTTTGACTCTTAGAAAACATGGGTTGTATGTGGAGCCCTGTGGAAGGCCCAGCCTCCACAAAATCCCACATTCAACTTAGGGTAACCTAAGGGTATGGGAAAAGCCATAGATTTTACTATGACTATATCAGGGTAATATGAATTTTTTTCCTAAACTCTCCCTCAATTAAAAAAAATCTTATCGTTATGGGATGTTATACTTGATGGATATATACATTTTGGTTTGAGGTAATCTATTTGACTTATTTGTAAATATTCATTATCGGTATGGCTATTTATAATCCAATTCAGACTTTTGGGTGTAAAATGTGGATGTATACATAAATATATAAATGTGTGTGTGTACATTTTTTCAATATATGTAATATAAATACACACATACACATTTGTGTGTGTGTGTGTGTGTGTGTGTGTGTGTGTGTGTGTGTGTGTGTGTGTGTGTGTGTGTGTGTGCGTGTGTGTGTGTGTGTGCGTGTGTGTGTGTGTGTGTGTGTGTGTTATAAAATGATAGGATTTAGTGGGAAAATGTATATATTTCATTTGAGAAATGAATATTCTAGCATAACAAACTTAAGGTTTTATTTTTATTGAATTTGTGTGGCTTAGGTTCCAAAAAAAAAAAAAAAAATACAGGGTTGAAGTATAGTTATATACTCTCAGCTATATATTGCAAATATGTATTATGAATAATTTCTTGTATAAAAGAATTTGGGGAAACTTCTGGTGTAAGTCTTATTAAAAACCCAGGTACAAGTAGGCGAATGACTATCATTATAATATGCATTTTGATTTATGAAGGGAATTATAAGAAATTTTTTATAATATATATATATATGGAAAAGTGTGGTGGATTCTACTCATTATAATTATGAACTCTAATTATGTTTAAATATGATTGTGAATATTTATATAGTTCAGTCATATCATTGAATTGATTACAATTCTTGAATAGATAATAAAAAGATAAAGTTTATAGGTTTAATTACATAGTTCATTTATCCAAATTTGTGTTGTTTATTAGAAACCTGAGTATGTTGTATCTAGCTATGTATTGTTGTTTTAATAAAAACCAAGTTGGGTATTTGGCTATTTGTTGTTATTTTATTAAATAATACTTGAGTTGGGTATAGGAGATCGAGTGTTTATAATTGCTCATATGAATTAAACTTAATTAGCAAGCATAAATCAATTGTTTTGGTATATTGATTTTGATATCTTTAATGGATAAATAAATAGGTGTGTTTGATCATATTATGTGTATTTTATTATAAAATAAACTAAGAATTAATCAATTAAAAATAAGGGGTATGGGTCATTTACTAATACAATAATAAAAGGATTCATCTTGCATAGTTTTTACATCATAGGTTTGGAATCAAGATTTATAACAAGGTGATGTACAACCAAGGCATGGTCTAAAATTGGCATATCTAAATAGGCCTATGAAAATATGTTAACAAATTTCCTCAAAAGGGATGTCAATACTTCACATTCCTTCTCAATGAGGGATGCATCTAATTTGATCTATTTTTCATCATCTGGAGTCCCAATGTTGACTTTCATAGTATCTTCTATGATGAGTGTTGAGATATATTTTAAAATGGTTGGAAATGATTTGGATTGACCTAAAAAGGAAAATTCATATAGTTGGACTCGTTCTTCAATCTCACCTAAACAAGATGAATATAAATCCCCCAATGGAAATGATGACCATGTCACAAATACTATAGCAAATTCTTGGTCAATCTGATCAAAGGCATGTTGATGTGTTGAAATGAACTCAGACCCAAAAATAAGTTCATCATTGGTGGTCTCTTGAGCTTCATTCAAGGAAAGGTGAACACTCCCATTTAATGGAGCCTAAAATGAGTATTATGTTAGTTCCAAAGATCAAATACGTCTAAGTTGATATTGGTGCATGTCAAAGGGGAAGAAATTGATTCATATGCCTAAATGTATGTAAGTATCCTAAGCATATTAAATTATATCTAAATGCATACATAATTTTGAGGAATGATTATTAGCATGTTGAGGAAAATACCCTTTGTCATTAATGTCAAAGGGGGAGAAAGATTATATTGAAGTTTAAATGAGTATGAAGTCATTCTGAGGGTGTTTTTCCATCAATGACAAAGGGGGAGATTTTTTAGCATAGTCATTGATGTTTAGTTGTCATTAATGTCAAAGAGAGCATGTTATACTAATACACTAATGATAAAATGATCATTTTTATATTTTGGAGAGATATGTCACATTTGTAGGTCTATAAGGATAAATAATAAGTTGTGAGGAATCCATAGATGTCTAAGTAAAAATTTAGTATGTTACATGAATGGTTGAATTTGCATGGAAATCTGAATAAACTATGTTTATGGATGTTTCACATCATAGCTTGAAGATTATATTATTGATTATTATGTTTTGGGTTTTAAAATTCGATGAGGTAGTAACTTAAGTCAATAGCTTGTGTTTATATTTGGATTATAAAATGATTATTTTAATCAATGGAAAAGAAGTTTCAAGTGATTAGGTTTAATAACCAATCATCAAATTTGAGTTAAGAATAATTTTGGAAAATCATAGAGTTTATTGGGTATTTTCAAGGTGGCAAATGGAAACATATAGGGAGTTATATTGAGCTATTTTTACATGCATTTATTTAGTCAGTTGAAGTGGTTGTTAATGGTGGTAAGGAGATTGATGGAAAAGAATAATAATAAGAGAATGTGGGTTATTAATGATATGAATCATAATATATAGAGAAGAAAAGATAGAGGGATAATAAGGTGAACATGTGTAGGAAGAAGGAAGTTTTTCAGATTTCTTGGCTTTCCTAAATACACAGATAGATTTTGTAATTAAAATTCATGTGTGTAATATTTGGTGGGTTTTTGAATTTGGTTACTTTGTTTCTTTGTTTGACTCTTAGAAAACTTGGGTTGTATGTGGAGCCCTGTGGAAGGCCCAGCCTCCATAAAATCCCACATTCAACTTAGGGTAACCTAAGGGTATGGGAAAAGCCATAGATTTTACTATGACTATGTCAGGCTAATATGACTTTTTT